>CM031240.1:375028666-375066166 GCA_018340775.1 Taxus wallichiana var. yunnanensis
CAAGATATTACAATTTTAAAATAAATTTTTCAAGAACAATTATTTTTTTAATAATCTACATAATAAATCTACATTCAATACTACATAAAAACATATTTTTATTAAGGGTAAAGGTTTTTGACCGAGGCCCTACCAGAACAAAAAGGCACGAAGCCTAGATATATGATGAAGACCAAAAGAAACATAACATAAGCAAGTTCTAGGCAACAACAAAAGAAGCACCTACGCAACACCAAAAACCAAAGAACCGTAGCTAACCCAAGGTCAAAGATTGTGATCGAGAATCATATGAGATGGGACTGAGTGCGAGTTTAGAAGAGAATATTTTCTTGTTCGGACAACTTTCCACTCCTCCTTTTAAGCTCGGAAACTTGAGTGAGGATCGCACGGGAGAAGAATTTCTAAAGAGAAAATAGGTTGAAAAAGAGACCTAGTAGGAGAAGAGGGGTTACCCTCTCCTTCGACCACCTCAAAAAAAGGTGCGGGTCATATGAGTCATTGATTCATTAATATGCACTGAGCGGGGATCACAACATGGGAAGAGGCCACCCGAGAGGGGCTCGATTCGAGAAGTGGAAGTAGGAAAATGATCAAATGAGGCATTGATGGTAAAGTGAGAGGGAGATAATCCTTCCACCAGGGCAAGATTGGACTCTTTTTCCTTAGAACACCCACAATCCTCCATCACATGTCCAGTTTCAAAACAGCTAATACATTTACATTGAAGCCATCTACCAATAGCTAATAAAAATTATTAAGAAAAAAATTAATATCGATCCAAAAACAATTAACTCTTTAAAATTAAGCGAATGTCTTAACATTTTCCAAATAAATGTATTTAAAACAAACAAGTTCAAATAATTTTTAAAACATTTAAAATTACGAATTATTTGAAGAAATTACAACGTTTTCTTGAAATGAGGAAGCCCATACTTAAAAGCACCAAATACTTTTTTAATTGCCTGAAGTTGTTGATTTTACTGAGACTAAATTGTTAATTGCTACTTGACTCAATTTGTAAGTATTTCTTCTTCTTTGATGCTTTATAAGAGTGGACGATAGAATTTTGAAGTTGTAAATTGCAAAATATCCTACACAAATAGGAGAAACTAAAGCAAAGATATACAAACATCTAAATTCTAAATTAATGTGACTGTGAACACATCAAATCACATGATGTACCTTCATTTAATTTCACAACTATTTGATAAGTCCAAAAGGTTCCGTAAGCCACTGGCTCAGCTCTTATGACGTTCAATCAACAATGATTGTTTCTCATTCCCTCTACTTTGTCTTTCCACTCTCCACAAAAACTCCAATCATTTTATATAAATTATCATACAATTGCAGTGTTCCTTTCAATCAAACTAGTCTTTCTTCTTCAATCAAATTATCATTCTGGCTGGCAGTGGGCACACTCCATTAAATGCATGCTCATCCTCATTATTCCTAGTTGAAAAATGATTGCTCAATCATTCCAATTGTTATATGTAATGCCAAATTTACACACTATTATCAACCGTTAAATCGTACTTTTAAGTTTGACGGCCACTTATGCCCGTCCGACAGGTTCTTCATTGACTCCAATTTTTCAAGTAGTGCCCTTCAATTGGTGCGCAACTAGCATTGTTTAAGATTAAAAAATAAGCTGGTTTTTATTTCATCAAATACTAAACTGTATTTTTATATATTATTATAAATTGTAATACATCTAAAATCACGAAAAACGTGTAAACGGTCGTCAAGTTTAAAACCCTCACGGACTACTATTAGTTCCTTCAACGGAGTTCATCTGCGCTAAGACTAGCAATCGCATGTGAGGTGTGCGATGTTAACGCTGAAACAGAAATATTGGTGAGTGGAAAAGGAAATTGAAACGGAGAACAAAGCACCTTGTTTGGATCAAAATTGACGCACGAGAAAGCATGACTTTATGGATGACGAGAGAAAAGTAATGTTGTAATTGAACACTAATTAGCCTATCAAGAGTCAATAAGGTCAATTGCTCTTGAAAAGAACTCATCATTCATCTTGCTTAATGCACAAGCTCTTGAGTTCATTCCCAGAGTGCAATCGCCCTAACTGGATCAAATGAATACACCCGCCAGAGGATTTGTGTTTGTGGATTTCACTGCCATCACCATAACTATCCATGTTGCCACAATCCTCTACACTCCAACTCAAACATATTTTTTTGCGTTTCTCTTTCCACAAGATGTGCATACTCGGGTTTGACATAGTTTTAGGATATTCGAGAAATCGGATGGCTAGAGCCTGCCATTAAACAAGTCTTGGATGAGACGATGCTCAGGTAATTTGCTTTGTGTTTCGCTCTTCATGCTCTTTCCCAAAACTTTTTTTGTACGTTTATTGCCCCTTTCGACGTATGGACAAGCATGAGATTAAAGGGCATGGGGACCAAGTGGAACCACAAAGCTTCCACGAAAACCATCAATGCATTTACAACGCAAACAAGTGATGTAATGATTGCCTCGAGGAAATCCATGGAGAATTTTTTTCAGACAAAACACTAAATGAGGAATACGATGCCTTGTCGAAAAGCTTCAAAAAATTTAATTCTAACTTGATGAGGCATTGTCTTCATCGGTTTCTCTTGAAAAGAACTCGTCATCGGGCTAGCCTAATGCGCAAGCTCTTGATTTTGTTCCTAGAGTGAAATTGTCATGACCGGTTCAAATGATTACACCTGCTCAGAGGCTGTGTGTGGACTTCACGCCGCTGCCACTCTTCTACGTTTCTCTTTCCACAATATATATATATATATATATATATATGCTCGGGTTCGAGGTTGTTGTACGGAATTATCAATATTTTCTTAATACGACAAGTTTAATGTAGGAAAATCAGAGTTTTGAGAGTTCGGACACATTTTAGATTTGTTTTTAAGGGCTTTCGATATACATATTCCTTAGATTGATAGCATTGTAGTTGAAAAGATGTGATATGAATCATATAGCTTCAAAAGTATTGATTCTTTTTTTCCATGTTTTTAACAAAAAATACAAGTTAAATGGGAAAAACATACCCATGTCAAACAAACCCACCAACCCGGTTAGGCACTCTTCAAAACCTAGAGAAGAACATGGAGAGCGGCGCATCCTAAATGGCCTTTGGGACCTATCAGTTCCCTTGCATAATAATACAAGAACTTTATCCACTGTGGTTTCAAATCCAAAGGTGTTAACCACGTTGAAACCATTAACAATATGTACAAGGAAATGCGCTAAATTAAGCCCTCGTTGATAACCACCACGACATTCGTTCCTTTGGCCGCCACGTGAAAGGCTCTTGTTTTTCGTACGCCATCAAACAAATAATCTCGGTCATTGTTGTATCTATCGGTGCCCAATGAGAGGCTATATTCTCCCGGTGAAAATGCCTTTCAACGTAATAAACCCACCAACCCGGTTAGGTACTCTCTGAAACCTAGAGAAGAACATGGAGAGCGGTGCATCCTAAATTGCCTTTGGGACTGTCGTTTCCTTGCATAATAATACAAAAACTTTAACCGTTGTGTTTTCAAATCCAAAGGTGTTAACCACCCTAAAACCGTTAACAATGCGTACAAAGAACTGCGCTAAACTAAGCCCTCACTGATAACCGCTTGATATTCATTCCCTTTGTCCACCACGTGAAAGGCTCTTGTTTGTTCGTATGTCATCAACCAAATCATCTTGGTCGTTGCTATGTCTATCGAGCTGCTAGACGAGAGGCTACATTCTCCTAGTGCAAACGTCTTTTGGCGAAATAATAACTAAAAATTATACCAGGAATTTTTTTACAAAATTAAATAATGTAATTAATTATTTGTAACCTAACATAAAACACTTGTTTGAATTGTAATTGAATTAATATCAAATGAATATAATTATAGAACAAAAACAATTTATTAAACACTCCATTCAACCCATCCAACTAAAAAACTAAAATAAAATCGATCTTATTAACAATAGATGAGACGAATTTACAGCCGAGGATAATGTGGTGAGGAGAATGGTTAAGTCCCCGCATGACCCAAGATTGAAATTTTGAATCTTCTTTTAAATATTTGTACATCACCAAATTTGTATAATTCGATGAACGTATTGACAAATACAAATTCTCATACAAACTTTTTAACATTTTATTTTCTGTGTATCACTTCCACGTGTATCTTGTAGTTGCAGTTGTAATTCTAGTTCCAAGCCTTTGCATTTCCATCCAAAAAAACACGAGAAAATCAAGTATGGATCAATCCCAACAACAAAATAAATATGGCTCTTGTTTGTTCGTACATCATCAACCAAATCATCTCGGTCATCAATGTATCTATCGGTGCCCGATGGGAAGCTATGTTCTCCCAGTGCAAACGCCTTTCGGCATAATAAACACACCAACCTAGTTAGCCACTCTATGAAACCCAGAGAAGAACACGGAGAGCGACGCATCCTAAAAGGCCTTTAAGACCTATCAGTTTCCTTGCATAATAATACAAGAACTTTAACCGTTGTGTTTTCAAATCCAAAGGTGTTAACCACGTTGAAACTGTTAACAATACGTATAAGGAATTGAGCTAAACTGAGCCCTCACTAATAAGCTTATGACATTCGTTCCATTTGGCCGCCACCGAAAGGCTCTTGTTTTTCTGTACGCTATCAACCAAATAACCTCGGTCATCGTTGTGTCTATCGGTGCCAGACGGGAGGCTATGTTCTCCCAATGCAAACACCTTTCGACGTAATAATAACTAAAAACTATATCAAGATTTTTTTACAAAATAACATAATGTAATTAATTATTTGTAACCTAACATAAAACACATGTTTGAATTGTAATTGAATTAATATAAAATGGGTATAATTATAGAACAAAACTAAATTATTAAACACTCCATTCAACCCACCCAACTAAAAAATAAATGAAAATCGACCTTATTAACAACATAGTAGATGAATTTGTAGTCGAGGACAATGTGACCGAGGAGAATGGTTAAGTCCTCACGCGACTCGAGATACCTCATCCGCTCGTTTAGAACAAATCGAGTTATTTTCATAAAGCCTCGTACATTGCACATCCGCGAATTGGTCCATCTTTTCTTTAACAACACCTCCACCATTGTTTGCTTTTCCCCAAACGCAACAACTTTTTTATTTTTCAAGCATTATTCCTTGACCCAATCTATGCAACTGGAGTAACACGTGTCATCCTCTAGTGACATAAGAACGGAGAGATTGTTTATAGGATAGTATTATCATCGTCCAGTGGACACTCTCCGGTCACGTGTCGGCGCATGAACACTTGTCTTTAGGGGGACATCGAATAATGGGGCGATAACTATATCGCTAAAAATAGGAATGTTGATTACGCACATTATCGTGCCTTTGTTTTAATGCCACGTGCAAGGTTATTTTTTCCGTACACCATCAACCATATCATCTCGGCCATCACTATATTTTTCGGTTTCTCCGAGTTTAAATGCCTTTCGGCTTAACAAGGGTTAGCGTTTCCACCATTTATTTTCTTAGCCACAGTAAAGGAATATTAAATATTATTTTCTCAGCGTGATAATAGTTGGTGATTTTTCACCTTATTGTAGACAAACAAACCTCCATATGAATCTACCTTTTGAATCTTCTATAGAATTTCTCTACGTCGCCGGCCATATAATTCGATGAACATATTGACAAATACAAATTCTCATACAAACTTTTTAACATTTTATTTTTCGTATATCACTTCCGCGTGTATCTTGCAGTTGCAGTTCCAGTTCCAATCCTTTGCATTTCCATACAAACAAACATAGAAAATCAGTATGGATCAATCCCAACAACACGACGCCAAGGATTCTCCAAAACTGTAAGTATCCCAGGCATGTAAAACTCATTGCAATTGCTCATAGATTAGAGGCATGCAAGGCAACACAGGAGGTTGTTTCCTTCCTCCTCACCTCATTGGATAATGAATTTCATCTCACCATTTGTACACACGAATTGGTATCCATCATTAATAATATGCAACATGCACAATTGATAAAGAACTCACCTGGGCTTCAAATGTTTTAAGATGAGGGCCATGACAAAGGAAGGATCGGATACAGAGGTGGGTATGAAAATGAATTTATTATTTTTCCTTTCCGAGGATTTTCAAGACATCAACATGGATCTCGCCACTGTCAGAACTGAAATTATTTTCAACCGTAATATGTTTAACTATGCAGCAAATCTCCACCTTCAGATTCTATCAGAGAGGGATGGGCTTTCCGTCTGTGTATACACCTTTTAGCGTAATAAGTAGCCTTCATTGTTTAAGTTCTTACTACTCACCAATAAAATACTTAGGAGAGGCCCACACTATTGAATAATGATTTCTGAGTGCAATAAGGAGTCATGTTTCAACTATGTTATCCCATAAATAAAAAATAATTTAATTTATATATTAATGTCGATTGGAGGCCAACAATGGAGAGTGGGATGGTAGAGGTACGTGTGTGTGTGAGAGATATTTCTTATAATATTTATAGGTAATATGTTTCATACTAATAAAATGTGTGTTACCTTATGTATCTTAATTATATTATTTAGATACAAGTTCTTAGGATGTGTATATAGACCGGTATTTGGAACTATTAACTAATAGTCATGAGATTACATACATGTGAACTCTTTTATTTTAATTTGTTTTGTTAAAGTTGAAGTGCCTCATGCATAAACAAATCTAAATAACTTAAGTCCACAAAATGAACAAAGGTCCTCAAGTATCCATTAGAGCCTCTAATAAAACATCTTCCATGAATCTCATAGTAGATTAGGCACCTAAAATAAAATTCTTCAATTCCATGCTCAAGAGATCATAATTTGGATGTACACTCAACCAATGGGAGGTCATGATCTAATTCCATCCAAAGCACTAATAATATTTAACTTGAAAGCAAGCTAAATGGATCATTAATTAGGATGGCAATAACCTATTAATATACTTAGTAATTCAAATTTGATCCTCATGGAAGTACAAATAAAATTTACTACATAAACTTTCATGTTAAAGGATCTTTTAGATTTATCCGTGTAACTTTTAGATACTATTTCTTAATGTCTTCACAAATACCTTGTTTATTTCTTATTTAATGAGTTGAGAATTGATAGAAAACCCAAGTGAAGGAGTGTATCCATATCAATACCTAACTTATGAACAAGAGCCATAACTCTAGCATACCAAAAAGAAGTATATCTAGGAAAATTTCTTAGAAGATTGAAGTGCTAAAGATGGATACTTATCTAACCAAAGTAAGAATATGTCGTGCATTAGATCCTATGCGACATGTTGCTAATTGATTAACTAAACTATGTAGTGAAGTAATAATTAATATAATCTATAAATGATTCTAAATGAAGTAAGCAAATGCAACAAACAAAAGTATGCTAATGATCTACGCAAATATCTAAAATGAAATACTAAAACCCTAATGTGCAAGAGAGAAGAGGAAAGAACTCGGTTGATAATAGATTTTTATCGAGACAGCGTTGTAGAAGTAAGCTGGATAAATCGGAAGCACGGACTACTATGTCGGGGTCCCACAGAGGAAGATCTAGGTAATATGGCTACACTAGAGCACCGAGAGATGATTGGGGCACCCACGAGCACTCTAGTAAGAAAATTAGGTTCCCCTGGTATGGGAAAAGGGCCTATAATTGGTCTTCACAGTCACGGAGATGGTGATAACCTTCATTATCTGTCACATTAGTTTTCTTATCTTTGCTATTTGAATGGTCCCAATATGCCAAGAGGAAGAATAACTTGCAAAAGACCAAAAGGAAGTATCAAAACCATAAAAAAGAAATATGTAAATGAATGGGTCAGACTAACCTCATCTGCCACAATAGTGGGCTTAATAACTGAGTGTTGCACTACATTTCAAACTCGGATGTAGTTCTGGTGTGTGTGTGTGTGCATGTCATACCCTAGGTGCTCTTGTGTCAGTCACACTTTCTAAAGTATTGAGCAATAGCTAAATGTAGAAAATGTAATAGAATGTGTGCATGGAATAGAATAGAATCCCTCCCCCTATGAAGTGTGATGCAAATGTCCTAGCTTGTGCCTTGATGATGGAGCTATGTGGATGCCAATGCAATATATGGATGCAACTCTAGATGAGTGATAGTAGTAGATGATGTTAGGTCCCTCATTATGGTCTCATAACTTTATATTTATAGGGTTCTCTTGCTCTAATTTCATAATTAACCCCGAAAAAGGCCGACCACAAGAAAGATAAAGATGAAAAATGGCTAGAAGAGGCCCAAAAAGTGGCGGGAAAGTGCAAAAAGGACCAGGACACTCCTGGTGGGACCATGGCACCCATGGGCGCCCTAGTACTAAATTGGGCACTTCAATCAAGGCTAAAATAACGCGAGAATGTCATAAAATGGCTAGGCATATGGGTGCAATAGGTCACAAATTATGAAATAAAATAAACAAGATGGGTAAAGGACAGGGGTTAATTAGTACTTTCTTTACTCAAGAACCTTCTAAATATTAGTATGAGACTGGGATAAATAAATGTCTAAAGTGCATGATTTTGTGACTACATTTTCCCCCACTTTATGTTGGTGAGTGGAAATATCGGTAACATAAAGTAGATAGAGATGCATACCTAATGTCCATGAAGAGTGTAGTAGAAATGCGTCGAAGGACTAGACAAAAGCGTGGAATGACAAAAAGATGGAGGAGTGTGGAAACTAAAGATGAAAAATGTGCAAAGAAAAAGTGATGAGAGTGAACCTAGGGTGGAAATGTGTGTGTGTAGCTTCAGCGTGTGTGTACCTACATGGTTAGTAAAGTATGTGTTGTCACGGAGTGTTGTTGTTGACGTTGTTGTTGTTACCCCCATTTGACTACTTGTTTCTCATACGATCGGACTGCAAGGAGAAAACGATCAAGTAGTCAAATATGTATGTATGTAAGTGTAAAAATATTATGTAAAAGATGCATGTAAATGTAAAATACGCTAATGAAAAAGTGTAAATGGAAATGGAAATGTAACTGGAACATGTGCACCTGATCCATGTCGAGAGAAAGAGGGTAGAAGGATATCTGTACTACAAGTTTTTTTGGTCGATCTCACACTATAAGCCGAAGAAGAAGTGTAGGGAGGAAATGCTCTGTGTCCTCCAAGCTCTAATTGCTTCCCTAAAGCGTGTGTAGATATCTTTGCATTGTCTGATTTTTGGGTGATCCAACTCCAATGGCATTTGAAGTAGTGTAAAGAGGCACAACCACACCCAATGTAACCTCCAATCATGTAATCGCTTCCCATAAATGTTAAGGACACCATGTCTATAAAATCCACTTGTGTATGGGGTTCATAGATTGGTCTGAACCCACTCGTTGTATGTAACCCACAATGTCGAGGAGGAAAGTGCACTTGAATCGAAATGGTGTAAATGCATTGTGTTAGTATGTAAAAACCCTTAAATAATGCCCCCTCTTTGGGGGCACATGAGATGTCAGCTTGATAAGAGACATGTGGCCCCAAAACAGGACCAGCCATATGGATGTGTAACCTAGAAAGTTCTTGGTAAAAACCAAGGAACACACAAATAAGAAGGCTATCCAAATACAAGTGTAAACATGCATGCATATGGAAAACAATGTGTAAGCTATGCAAATAGTGTAAAAGCTACCAAGTAATGTAGTAAACATGCAAGAAGACAAAGTAAGTTACATAAAGTGGGATGCAAACATGGGACATCACTCACGATGTCACAGAGACACGAAGGGCCATCATGGCCGAAAACAACAAAGTGTGCACACTAAACGTAGGAAAAGGCCTGCAAACAATAGCAAATAGGAGCAGACAATGTAACAAACAAGTATGGAAACCAATATCCCTACATAACAAATGTTGCACATGAAACACCCATTAGCATGTTAGAAAGATAGATAGTATGTTAAAATCATGTAGAAGCGAAGTAATGTAAAGTGCTAAGTACGACATAAAACAATAGCTTTGTAAGAGCCGAATGTGGATGCCCTTAGTGACCAGTATAGGAAGGGTAGAAGGTGAGAATACATGATGTGTGTAAGAGACATGTATCTACGATCACAACTATAAAAATACCTAAACGCACATGTGTGGATGATATAGATAAATGGAATACAAGTAATCTATCTATCATGTGTAATAAAGTGACCATGAACGAGAAAAAGTAAGCAAGAGTATAAACAACCATAATATGCAGTATGTTGTGGATGGATGGAATGGAATGAAATATGGAGTGATAGGAGCCACGTGCCCCCAAGTGGATGGAAATGTATGCAGTGAGGTTCATTTTGTTTTCCCCCTTAGTAGTCAAGAATGAACCGTAAATGAGAGTGCGTCATCGGGAAATGGTCGAGTAGTGTGTGTTGTATCTAACGCGTTGTGATGAATGTGTATGCGTAGTGATGAGATGTGACCTAGCAACGATGTGTGTGAACCTTATAGCCAAAGCGTATATCACGACTAGATGAACATATAAGTGATGATTTATCCTAAGCATATATCACTATAAGATGAATGGATGAGTGATGATTTAGCAGTAATTTTATATCACTACAAAATGTAAGGAGTGTTTGGTGATATAACCTAAGGTGTAGACCACTAGAAAATGATATAATAAGTGACGACTTATCCTAAATATTATGTCACCTGCGAGATGAGAAATAAAGGAGTGGTGATGTAACCTAAGGTATATACCTCTGAGAATGATAGAATATGTGATGATTTAGCCTAAAGCGTATGTCACTAGCTTAGGAATTTCGCATGGTGAAAGTTCAAATAGAAAATGTGTAAGGTCCATTTGATTTGTAAACCCTCGAAAATCGAGTATGGACCAAGGAACTAAAGTGCATCATTGGGTAGTGAGTGTAGCGCGTAGAAGATGATATAGTGCATATAATGCTAATAGTTGACCATGTGAGGAGTCAAATGTGTAAGTATGCCAATGTCAGCTATATTAAAGGTAAGGTGAAAATAATATATAACTATGTGCAATATATATTAATGTAATGTATATTGTAGCGTGTAATAAGTGTGATATGTGTAAGAGTGTATAATATGTAAAATGAAAAGTTAGGAATGCATAAAACAACATGTAATGTATATAGATAGAATAGTAATGTAACACTAGACTCCTTATGATGAGGACTAGTATAATATGTAGAATATGTGTGAATATGTGTTGTGTAATATGTATGGTATGTAGACAAACAAATAATGCAATATATAGGATACGTAGTGTAGGATGTAAGACTCATAAACAAGTGGTGTATGCCTAATGATGACTATCATAATGTAGGATGTGTGAATACGTGAATGTAAAAATGTTGTAGCAGAATGTAGGGTGAATGACGTATAATGTATGATGAAGTGCAATGTGTAAAGCCTATAGTGTAGTGTGTGGGGTTAATGTATAGTAAGCCCCCAACAATCAAGTGTGAACCGAAGCACAAGAGTGTGTCAACAGGTAATGATGCTAAAATGTATGATGAATATGCCTAACAACCGTGTGTGTGAAAACGTAATTGTAGACACCTATAATTTGGTCTACGTGATCTTATTACTAACTATCCTAGTCTCATGTTCATTTAGTACTACGCTAGTAAATCACCCTTTCTAACCTCTTCTAAACCCCCTGAATCTACTAATTCTTCTCTAATCAGCTTCTATAAGCTTGTTTTCCCTTTAATTAACCTTGTTTAGGTTAATTAACCCTCTTATTGATTTTCTAATGATAATTTGACTTTCTAAAACAAATATCTCACCTTTTCAAAATAGCCACTTGGCTTCCCAAATCTAGTTCACACCTCCCAATGTGCTTTTCTGAAAATCACCTTTTTGACTCCTTTTTAGTCCCACATGCATCCAAAACACCTTTTCCTCCAAACCAAAAACTATAAATAGAAGGGTACCCCTCCCACCTTTTCATAAGAACTCTCTCTCTCATCTCATTTCTGATTTAGATTATGCTTTAGTCATTTTAGAGTCATTTCATTTCATATTTGAGCTATTTACTTGTTATTTGCTAAATCTTTCCAAGATTTAGGTAAATGAAAGAAGTCATTAATGGCGAGCTTCCATTATTAAGATTTTGAGACGTTCATAAGCACATAACCTGATTGCTAGAACTTTAATAGGTTCCTTTTTAGATAGCTTTCATGGAGTAGAGAATTGATATAATCATGGCTAGAGGTTGATTGTTTGTTTCAAGCTTTATGTAGGCATGCAAATAGGTAGCTCTTATTTATCTCTAATCTGATGGAGATTCTTTGTTTGTTCCAAAGCTTTTGGGGTTTCTTTAGAGATTCTTACCCCATGTTCATAGCTTTAACAAAATTTTCATTGCACACATTTGGCATGCCCGGTGGGAGACTCACCATTGTCCTCTAGGAACCTTTTTCAAGCTTTTTAAGTTCACTTTCATGCTTTCTAGGAGAAACAACTTGTTATTTACTTGATTTCATTTTTTAAGTAAGCTAAATCATCCTTGTTCATGCATATTTTGTGGGTTTAAAAAGAAATATGTTTCTTTGACTAATAATTAGACTATTTGGCTGTTGAAATTTTTTATTTTTGTGACTTTTATAGGGTTTTTAAGAGTGCAGCGTGCGTGTCCTAGAGGTAAGTATCTCCATCAAAACCCTAGCGCACCCGTCGAACTAGTCGCACACCCGTCAGGTCATACTTTTCATTTAAAGTTCATTTGCAAGGGCGTGTATCTGTCAAACCATAAGTGTCTCCATTTCTTGTCGGGCGTACTCATGCCTCTCTAGACACGCTAGTGTATTTTAACATAATGTGTCAATTTTCATTTTTGTTTGCAAGCGTATATGTCGAACCGTAGGCATCTCCATTAAAACCTAGCGTACTTTTCTATTATTAGGTGTTGAACCCCACTATCAAAATTTTCTACCACACATCTTTGTTGTTTTGGCGCATATCCATTGGTTTGGGCGTGCGTGCGTCATTCGATGCGTAGGTGTTTGAGTTAAAAATTGAATTTTTCTCTTCGAGCTGTAAGATCAATTTGTTAACTTTTTCTAGTTGTTTGCAGGCTCTAACAAGTGATTGCAGGTTCCTTTGGGTTATTTAATTAACGTAGTTTAAGTGTTTCATCTTCTTAGGTAGAAAGAGGTTTGTAAAGTGTGTATGCTCTCTCCTCGCACCTTCTAGGTGATCTTGGAGATAAAAAACACTTCTAAAAACCTTCTTGTCACTTTCAAAAACACTTATTTTACACTTCTTAATTAAATTAATCTTTCAAAGTTGGTTTAAATGAAATCTATCTTTTGCAAACACATTTAAATAATTTTCCATAAAGGCTTGTTGTGGTGGAATTTGCATGTTGTTTATACTCTTCCTTTGCACCTTTTGGTGATCTTAGGAATCAAAAACAATGTGTAAATTCTCATTCTTCATATCAATATTTGATGGAAAATTACTAACTCCATACATGTGGGGCCTAACACTTGTCAAAGAAAGGATTCACAAAAACAAAACCTTCCAATACGTGTTTTCATGCAGGTTTCCAAAACGGTGTGCTACTTAAACCACATTAAGTTAAGCAAGATAAAAAACACACCACTCCACATCACACTATATTGCAGGTTTCAAAAAGGGTATGTCCCTATCTGCTCAACTAGAACATAACCCCTTTGGCATAACGCCTTAAGATATAACAATGGGGGTGGTTCTAGGAACCTTAAAGTAATCCACTATTGAGTAACCTCATGGATGAAACAGGAAGTGCTCCGCTTACCCACTTGACTAGATTTTACATTGTAAGTTAGAGTCAAAGTTGTCTGTATCACGACCCCAGTGAGAATACGCATGAATGCACTAGTTTCTCATCGTATTTGAAGGGGGTAAAGTAAATCTAAGATACTCCCAAATTATTCAGTGTGACTCTTTGGGTAAATCGAGCTCGCATTTAGACAACTTGTGACACCTAGTTGAGTGATCTTATTAGGAAAGTCATTCTATCTTGGAGCCCACTTTACTAGTCTATTTCATGTCAAGCCATCACAAAGTGATGACTTACTTGGAGTATGAACCTTGTTTTTCAAACAAGGCAAAGAGTCCACTTGAGTTAGATCTAAGTGTCTTTCATCACTAAATCAAACGCGCCTCAATTAGCTTAGTTTCATTCTCTCCTGTGGATGAGGTGAAACTCTTCCCAAGTGGTGCTTAGTTTATTTTCATCTTTTGATCTATACCCTTGCATTCTCACTTTGCCCATTTGGGGTGAGAAGGAAGCATACCTCGTGAGTCTTATCAAAGACAATATTCGCCACTTTTTTGTCGGTTGGGTTGTTAAATGTCTAAAGTGTGCAAGTACATTTCAATGTCTTTGATAGTTTTTGATCTTGATTTCAAGATAATCTTCATCATATGATTTTAGCTTATCATTATTTCTCCTTAAGTTCTTACTTTTTCTTGCATTCTAGCCCTACAATTTCAGTAGTTACATCATGTTTTCAAATTTTATGAGAACTTGATATAAGTCCCTTTATTATATGGTTACGTTGCACGCATGATTAAGAACTTCTTGCTATACTCATACTTAGTTTCAGTTCCAATGTCATCTGGGTCTTTTGAGAGTGTCGATATTGCCTTGTATATACCGCAATAATACCATCTTGATACTAACACCTTTCTTGCTCGGTTAATGTATCAGGAGAGTGTTGTTACGCTATACATATTCACAACTTCCATTTTCAGAAAAAATAGGTTCCATCGGCATTTAAAATAGTCTTAGTATATCTCACAGAGAGATCACGTCAATATCACTTTAGTACTTAGGCCTTGTTAGTAATCTAATTTGACCTACTTATTAATAGGGTATTGTCACTATCTATTTTAAACCCTTCACGGAATCATGGCTTAGGGTATAGTCTTGTTAAAAAATAGTTTGAGTGATTGTCGATTTGAATATGAGTGTTCTTTGAATTATAAAATGACTTACACAACATATACCTATATTTCATACGACTTTGACAACATTTAGACAAAACCTAGTATAACTTTGACTAGTTATGCCTAGAATCATGAAAATGGCATCTAAACCAAATGAGCACGACTTAGGAGAAAATCCTTTTGAATCCTTCCCATTTAGCAGCAACAACTTAGCACCTCTCTTTTCACAGGTTAAAGACACGAGCCGTTGATTGATCATAGCAGAGAAGAATCGATTCTTCTGAAGAACAACATCAATTAGACCTAGGTCGGTTTGACAAACTCCTTTATTATAATAGAGATCAAGTACTCGCAAGAGTCTTAGAATTAGGGGCTAATCTTCCACAAGAATGTGAAATGGAGGCTAAGTTCATTAATCATAAAATAGAAGAATGAAAATCCCTCTTAGACATGGATAACCCCTTTGACATAGGGTACACTTCTACTTCTGGGAAACATCACAACACCATTGAAGGAGACCCATCCAAGCCAATTGACGATCCACGACAGCCTTATTACAAGGATTCACGTAAAGTGAAGATTGAACATAAGCGCAAAGCCTCACCACCTCCTAAGTTTGATGAAGAGGACGATCCTTTAGTTGAAGAAGAGATCCTTCAAAAGCAAATATTGAAGCTAAGTCAAAAATTAGCTAACTTAGGCTCTTCGAGTAGGAACGTACATAAAGACAAACTTAAGACCAAATCTAGTGAGTTCCACTTTGATCCGTATGATGACACAACTTTTAAAGTTGCTAAGGTAAATAGACCAGTATCACCTACCAAAGAACAAATCATTCAACGAGAGTTACAATCAATGAAGGACACGCTTACTATGCTACAAGAAGGAAACGTAGGACACAGTAGGAAATATTTGTATGAAGAACTATGCCCTTACCCCTTCGATAAGGACATGCTACGGAAACCCTTCCCAATTAATTTTTCCATTCCTGATTTTGATAAATACAAAAGTAAACATGATCCTCATTTTCACATCAAGGACTTTTATATGGCTTGTCAAGAGGTTGCATACAACAATAATTTCTTAATATGACTCTTCCCTTGCATCCTAGGAGCACTGACATTAGAATGGTTCTTTAGTATACCCAAGGGCTCCATCACAACATGACCCGCCCTAGTAGAAAATTTTGTGTGGTGTTATTCCTTCAACATGGAGAATGATATCACAATGAATGACCTTTGCAACACAAAGTAGAAGTCCAACGAGACCTTTGCAACCTTTTTACAATGATGGTGTGGCTTGGAAATTTGTTTTCCTTCTACATTACCGAGAAAAATAGCTAGTTAGCATATTTGTTCCTAACCTAAACCTAGATATAGCCTTCCATTTATAAATGCATTGTGGCTCTAACTTTGAAGAATTTATAGAGAAGGGTATTCAAATCAAAAAGTCTCTCATCGCGAAGGGTACACTTAAACCGGTCATCAAAGACAAACATGAATAAAAACCCTCGGATAAACCAAAATTCTTCAACAAGAAAAAACATTTCTTTGGTAACGGCATTACGGACTCCAAAATATTCAAAGTTGTACAAACTGGTCCGCTTTTAAATATCTCATAAGGACCTCACCCAAAAGCACCCACCAAATGTACGTTCACACCGCTAACTAAATCATTGTCAGCTATACTTAAATAGTTAGACGTCGTGAACATGGTGCAATACCCAACCGTGATAGTACCATATCCAGAGGATGCTCCAAAACCCAGTTGGTTCAAAGAGCATGAGTACTGTGATTTTATCATGTTAAGGGACACAAAACAGATAGGTTCTTGAGACTACAACATTACATACAAGACCTCATCGAAGAGGAAAAATCGTTGTAGATTCTCCCCTGATTCAAGACAAGGTCCAAATGAGAAAATGGGTATCTTCAAAGAGCCCTTCCCTAACCACGCAGATAAGAAGAAAAGGAAGCTAGATCATGGACAAACTTCCAATGACTATAGGACTGTTGCCTATGTTTATCCAACTAATGATATCCCCTTTGACTCCCTCATAGGATGTATCCATTCATCTGATGAACAGGTCAATACTATTAGGATCTTAGAAAAAAATTGTGTAGTAGGGACGCAACGTGCTCATTTGATCATACTGATCCCCTACCTGTCCCTCAGGAAGGTTAGTACAATTTAATAGAATAGTTGGAGAAGACACTGCTAGGATATCAATCTTAGATCTCCTCAAAATATCTATTGCCCATAAAAACATATTGTATAAAACACTACAGAGTTTGGGAGTCTCCACAGATGTAGATCTCGTGCACCTTCAAGCTATGGTTGCACACCTTGATTCCAATGATCATATCACTTTTGATCATGTTACAATCCCGTGTAATGACCCAAAGCACAACTTACCCCTATACTTAGAAGTGGTTGTTACCCATCATAAGATCAAGAGAGTACTTGTGGACGGTGGATCCGATGTAAACATTCATACTTTAAAGCTATTTAAATAGTTATGCCACTCATAAATGGATCTAGGTGCCAAAACTATTACAATCACATCTTATGATAATGGGAGTGTGAGTCATCAAGTACTATAGTATTATTGATGGAAGTAGAGTGACTTGTCATGATACGACGTTCCATGTCCTTGACTTAGATCTTCCATCAAACATGCTCTTAGGATGACCATGGATCCATGGCATGCCGGCCATTCCTTCAACTTTCTATCAATGTATCAATATGTGCCATGAAGGATAGATAGAAACCATCCAGGTGATCCAGAACAATTCACGCACCTTTGTAGGGTGTTGCATAGTTTTTCTCTTGTAGCTTATGAATTCCCTTTTGCGGATATTATTTTTCTTTTACAAATAAAAGCTATCAAGGAACGGGTGGATCCAGATTCACTCACTCCTTGTAATCAAAACTTTCCTTTGTTGGTCAACCATTTTACATCATGGGAGGCAACGTCGGAAAAGTATGGCCCAGGTGAGAAATTCACTCTTTAACGGGCCTTATTAATATCAGATATATCAGTGTCACCCAAGACACATGGTAAACCTTACTTTCAGTTCAAGAGAACTTGGGATAAATTCCCAAACCACTAGAGAAGTTCATTCCTAGTGGTCTCTTATCCAAGGAAAAGATGTTAGAAGATCCCACTAGTCAATTACATGAGGGTACCATGGCTTCATACCATCGCCCCCCAATATATCAAAGGCCACCGCATGATGTACGTCATGGGTTATAATGGGTTTGGATGTGGTATCAATGTGCAAGGGTGATTAGAACCCATTCTTATCCCTCGCTTCAAATCTAACAAACATGGTCTTGGAATAAGACATCATGATGATCCACCCTCGATATTGACGCAACCTCTTCTAAATGTGGGGACAACTCATCTCATTCCAATAAGCGACACGGATTCTCAATGCTTTATATATGAGGATCTTTCCTCCACTAACCTATTCCTTGATTCAACTATCCTTACCTTATTTGGATCCAATTCTCAAACCAATTACTAAGTAACCCTTGTATATCCTAAACTTATAGATTGTGAGCAACAATTTCACGTTCCAATTGATTTCTTTGAGAATGATGAGGCATTCACAGAATTCATGGGGCTCAGGATTTTATTCTAAGCTGGGGATCACAAGAAAGGATTTACAATTCAACTAGATTCTTGTGCATACTTTAGATAAGAATCAAATATGTGTGGACTCTAGAATAAGAAGGTCATAAGCAAGAGTAAGAATGCTTTAGAGAAGCCTTGCGGAAAGAATAAATGCAAGTCTCATAGCGAAATTTTTTTGAAGCACTAGTAGATAAACAACACGAAAAATATGTAGACGAATTAGTATATCCATTCAAATATTATGATGAGCCATCTAAAGAGGTTGATATTACTCTTCCCCCTGATCCTATGCGGATGGAGGACACTTATAAAATTCTAGTTGAAGAAATGATCAATGTCAACATTGGCTCAGAAAAGAAACCTAGAATGATAAAGTTGGGAGTTTCATTCTCATCTCAAGAACAGAAGGTTTTTTTGGAGTTATTAAGATAATATGCAGATATATTTACATGGTCATATGTAGATATGCCTGGTTTGGACCAGACTTGGTCATACACAACCTTGTTGTGCACCCAGATGCCAAACCCATCAAGTAGAAGTTGAGAAATATGCACCCCAAAATTACACTACTTGTCAAAGAAGAACTGGAAAAGTTATTAGTTGTTGATTTCATTAAACCCATTGACTATTCGGATTATATATCTAACATAGTCCCAATTTAGAAGAATCATGTCAAAGCATAATAATATGCATCAACTTTCATGACATCAATAAGGCATGTCCAAAAGATGACTTCCCTTACCTAATATTGATATGATTGTTGATTCTATTGTTGGTTATGAAATGTTATCCTTAATGGATGGTTTTTCATGTTATAACCAGATCCACATTGCAGAGGAGGATCAACATAAAATAGCTTTTATCACCGCTTGGGGAATATTTTATTACAAGGTCATGCCTTTTGGACTCAAGAATGTCGGGGCCACCTATCAGCGTGTAATGATAGTCATCTTCCATGACATGATGAATGACATCATGGAGGATTACGTTGATGATATTTTAGCAAAATATAAAAGTAGAGGAGAGCACCCTGAAGTGCTAAGATGTATTTTTCAACGTCTTCGAGATTACAAAGTACATTTGAATCCTAAGAAGTGTGTCTTTAGCATTTTTCAAGGAAGCTCGTAGGTTTCATCGTTTCACAGAGAGGCATAGAGGTAGATCCTACAAAGGTTACAACTATCACAGAAATGCCTCCACCTACAAATCTTAAACAAATAAGAAGTTTACAAGGAAATATACAAGCAATCCACCATTTTATTTCATAGCTTGTGGATAAGTGTCATCCATTTACACATCTCCTCAAAAAGGATGTTACATTCAATCTGGGGACCAGGCCATCACAAAGGCTTTTGCACTACTTAAGCAGATCTTGTCAACTTTGCCCCCGTACTCATGCCACCTACCCTAGTTAAACCTCTCCTATTATAGGTTTCACCTACCCAATTTGTTATTGGTGCATTTCTTTCCTAATACGACCTAGACCATAGAGAAAGGGTAGTTTATTACCTTAGTCACACCTTGATTGCCTATGAACTGAATTACCCACAAATTGAAAAGGCTTACAGCGCAAAGTAGTCTTTACCTTTCGAGAAAATGTGCCATTATCTGATTAATAATAAGACCAAGCTAATATCCAAAGTTGACCCTCTCAAATACCTCTTATCCAAACCTTCCCTCATAGAACGAATGGCTAATTGGATCATTCTCCTAAGTGAATTTGATATTTAGTTTGGAAACCAGAAGTCATTGAAAGGACATGTATTGGTTGGTCAGGTTGTAGAAGCTACTCTACCAAGGATGGAACCTTTGTGTTTGGATCTACCAAATCCATCCATGATGTATGTTGAAGAGTTTGTAGAATGGAAATTCTATTTTTATGGATCCTTTACCTTCCGCGGATCAGGAGCAAGAGTGGTGCTCATCATTCCCACAGGGCAGGTCATTCTGAGGGCATTTCATTTGGGATTTCCGTGCACTAATAACATTACATAATATGAGGCACTCATTGTTGGCCTCAAGTTGGCTATCACTTGGAATATTAGATAGCTACGCATCATTGGGGACTCTAAGCTTATTATTAAATAATTTAATGATGAGTATAAATTTTAAGATGAAAATCTTGTTCCATACAAGAAATTGGTTGAAACCTTGAAGGAGTATTTTACACAAATTGTCTTTGAGAAAAAACAAAGGTTGCATAATAGATCGAAGATGTCATGGTGACAATTGTCTCTCTCTTACACATTCCACCACGGGAAAGAGAAATTCCTTTCTTTATAGAGCATTTACGAGTTCCCACATACGACATGCCAGAATCATGTTTGGTATGTGAAATTGTTGGTCCATCCTTCCCTTGGTATTATCCTATATTCAAATACCTACAAGATGGCACATTTCCCCCAGACATTACCCATTCTGAAAAGAAAGCCCTTATTCACTTTGCATAGCCCATTATACCCTCCTAGTAGGCACCATTTATCGTCGTGGCTACGATGGGAATCTAATTCGTTGTTTGGATGTTACTAAGTCAGTACACGCTATTAAGGAATTACACGTGGGTATTTTTGGAGCACACACGAGTGGTATGGTATTGGCTAAGAAGCTCTTAAGGGTAGGTTATTATTGGCCCACCATGGAAACAAACTATTGTAATTTTGTAAATAAATGTGAGTTATGCCAAAAGTATGGCAACTTAATACATGCGTCATCACAGGCTTTGCAGCCTATCACAACACCTTGGTCATTTTCTAAATGGGGCTTGGATCTCATAGGGAAGCTCCATCCTTCTTCTTTAGATGGCCACACCCACATTATCATCGCCACCGAGTATTTTACTAAATGGGTAGAGGTTGTGCCTCTCACTTATGTCACTAGTGCACAAATTTCCAAATTCATCATGAATCATCTCATTTTCCATTATGGTATCCCCTTCGCCATTGTCACAAATAATGGTAAATCATTCAAGAATAAAATAGTTAAAACATTGTGTCAATGCTTCCATATTCAGCTCAAGTGGTCTACACCCTATTATCCCCAAGGTAATGGGCAAGCGAGGCTACCAATAAAAATCTTGTATAGATCATGGAGAAAATGGTAAGTAAAACTGGCCGTAATTGGCACTTACAAATACATCCCGCCCTCTAGGCCTATCAAACTTCCATCCGCACTCCTCTTTGGTGTGAACCCATATTCGAGTATTCTATGGAATTGATGCTATAATACCCTTGGAATTGGAGCTCTCCTCCCGAGAATATCTCTCCAGGACCATCTTGATAAGGATGAAGACTACAAATTTGCTTGGTTGGAAGAGCTAGAGCTATTAGATGAAAAGCGGATAAGAGTACTTAATCACCTAAAGGTTTACCGAACAAAGTATCAAGAGGATATAATAAATAGATCATTCATCGCGATTTCGATGTAGGAGATCGATCTTTGAAAGAAAATTAGAAGAACACTGTTAAGGAAAAGAAAAGAAAGGTAAATTCAAAGCTAGCTGGTTAGGGCCTTATGTGGTGGTTGTTAAATATGTATCAGGAGCTTATAAACTAGCATATTCAGATGGTGAAGAGATTCTGAAACCTATGAACACCATGCATCTCAAAAAATTCTATGCTAAATCATGGCATGAATATCATATAAGAACTAAAAATTAGAAAAACAAAGAAAAAACAAGAAAAACATGGAAAATTTGAGAAAACAGTAAAGAAAAAATAGGTCATCCACGTGTGAAAAATATTAACCAAATAACTCTCCTAGTTATCCGGATAACTTATATTTTCATCATGACTGTGGTGTTTCACATTTCAAATTGTGTGCACTCAAGATTATTATTTTAAACACCTTGCACAGTTTTAGTCCCTTTGCACGCCCTTGTGTGCCTTCCTGCTCTCCTTCGCATTCTTCTCTCCTTTCATTTTTCGTTTCGCACCTTCCTCCTACGTGCTGATTTCTCTCCTATCCCATTGTGCACTCCTTGTGTGCACCTGTGCAAATTTACCTTCCAATCAGCTAATTCCCTGGCATTCCTCTTGTGCACTTACCCAGACTCAATTCTTTCATGTGTCCTCTTTTCTTTCTCCCTTCGTACGCCTTCCTTTAGTTGAATGCCCGTGTCTTATTTTCATACTTGCCTTCTGTAAGTATGCCTTCCTCTCGCATGCACCCCTCTTCATCTCTTTCTTCCACTTCTCCCTTGTGCCCACATTCCGCATGTTCACCTTCTTTCCATGTGGCAACCCGACGCTCCTTCAAAGGCAAAATCCTGAGCGGGTTTCTAAATGAGCGCGGAGCCTCCACATGTCTGGTTTCATAAAAGGACAGGGTCGGGGTTGAATAGTCAAAGCATTGAGATAGGCCAGTGGAGGATGCCAAGTGTCAACACAATGCTAATTCAAGAGAAAAATTGGGGAAGGGTTTCCAAACTAGCGCCAAGTTTCCACGTGTCCCCGATCAGATATATGACCTTGCCAAGCAAAAGACTTAGCCAAAACATGAAGAAACTGAGCGAGCCATGGAAGTAGCCATGTGTCACTGACACAACTTCAAAATTGAAATATAAAGGATGCCCTCAGACATGCACCAGCCCTCCACATGTCCGGTTTCAAAAGGGGCCCCGTTTTGGTAGTTGGTTCCTACCATTTTGTACGGACCCAATTCAAATTTCAAATGAGCATATCTTTTGACTCAGTGCTTGAAATTTGACAAATCTGGCACTATTGGAAAGATCTTGGCCTCATCTATGCCATGGAGATCTGAAACTTTAATTTTAGAGAGGTTAGGTGGGGAAAAAATGAAGAAATGTCTTCGTGTCATTAATACAGGATCTATTTGCCCCCAAAACCAGATCAGATTTGATCTGATCCGTCGTTCCTCCTCCTTCGAGGCACCAAACAAGTAATTGATGCAGACATGACAGATTTGGGGTGGATTTTCAAGAGGCATTAACGATGGTGGTTGAGCTTTGAATTAGTTTTCCTACTTCTCTCTCTCCTTCTTCCCTCTAGGTTGAATCTATAAAGGAGGGTTTGGGGCTCATTATAAAGGGTTAGACACTCTAGATCCTTACGCATGTTGCTAAAGACTCCATATTTTCTATATTTTGAGTTGTAGACCTCCATGTTTGGCTCTTGCATGTGGATATTGGCCTCCTTATCATTGTAACATTTTGTGCATTTTTGGAAGTAATAGAAGCATCATTTTGTGACTATTCTTTGTCCTAACGTGTTTGCATTCCTTCTTCTTGCCTCTTCTCTTGCATTGTGTATTGTTGTGCTATTTCAAGTCCCCTGCAATTCCATACTTGGTTGTGTTCCATGAGAATGATCTAGTGAATGCATATTTCGTTGTGTTACTCATGCCTAGCCTCCTTTCACGCATTCCCTATCATTCTCGCTCAGAATAGATAGTGTTCACCCCTCTTTTCTAGTGCTATCACCTTTTAGTGTAGTTTACTTCATGTTATCCTTCTTTCCTTGGTCCCTTGGCATTCTTAGCTTAGTTTCCCCTTTCAGCACTAGGAGTAATAGTAGTATAGAAATAGATAGAGGAACTGGCCTTCTCCGGAGATCCGTCCCAAGCTCACAAGGTCCCACAACTTAGGGACAGTTCCATTGTGGTCTCAAACACCTTGGACCTTTCGAGATCTATTGGTCGTCAAATAGGACTTTTAAGAAGAGCAACAGATCGGGAGACCGAGAAGTCCCTCCTCTTTAATGGGAGAGGTTCCCTTATTCGAAAACGAACTTATTTACAAATATACAAAACATGATTTTATGGTTGAAATTGGATATTACGAAAGTGTTTTCCACAAGGATCATCGATTCAAAAGGAGTCGAGGAAAGGGAATACGAGGATGAGCAGAAGAGCAACATGCAGAATTATAGATAGCACAGAATAATCCTTTATGTATACGAAGTTGCAGTGAATTTAAAACAAGATCGTTTGAACAAGATGAGATTACCAGACACAAAGTTCTGTAAATAACCTTCTTCAGATTCATTAATCAAGGACACAAAGTTCCTTCTTGGTTATACAAGATCACTATACTCGCAATATTTGAAAATATGCAACCAGTGAGACTAACGAACTAGAAACAAATGATCTTCACGAAACTAAATGAAAACACAGAGATAACAGAGGTTAGATAGACAATGAACGGAAAGCCCTTTTGTATTGATTTCTTTATGATCTATTTACACTTTTCAGAAAATATGCCAAGTTCTTCCTCTTGAGAATGGCGTAAAGAAGGCCATTATATAGCTTACAAATCAGTTACTCTTCGTAACCGTTTCTTTTAACCAAGAATAGTTAAGGACTGCCAACCGCAATACCTCAACCTATTACAAAGAAAACGGAAAAAGAAAGGGAAGAAGAGAAAAGAATGGGGAAGAAGACAGGTGGCCGATCACTGAGAGGGACCCACTGACTTCAGAATCCGCTGTCTGAATCTCTTCAACGCCTCAGCTATGTCTCTGCCACGGGGAACTGACGTGTTGGCTGCAGACTGAGTCCAAAATCCCAGACACTTCTCCATCTCTTTATCAAACTCAACATGAGTATGATAATCTTTATTTGCTTCTTCAATGGCAGATTGAAGAGAGCAGATCTCCTTCATTTTTTCTTTGGAGATGGAGCTTTCCTTGAATAAATTGTCTTTTACAAAAGTTCTGAACTGAGCTTTGATCTCTTGTAAGGAAAGGGAAGCACCAGAAGTTTCATCTTGAAGATGACAGTGTATATCTTTGAAAGCAGAGACCACCAGTGTCTTGAAAGCTTCACCCTTCTGCCAGCTGTTCTTCATTTCTGCCAAAGCCTCCTCCAAGACTCTGATCTTCCAATCCACACTGTAGACCCAGGACTTCGACAGATTGTCCTTTGCATCATCAAAAACTTTATTCGCCAGCAAAATGTTCTCGTCTGTCTGTCCCATAAGGTGAAGGTCTACTATGCAACTGCTCCAGATTTTGAGCTCTTTATCCATGGTATTGATAGTGGAGGAGAGCTTCAGTTGCATATTGCTCACCTTTTCGTGGAGTTTGAAAGCTTCGCCGATGAAGTTTAACCCAGCAACAAGCATGTCATCCACCATGGCTTCAATAGCTCTGCCATAGACAGAATACTTGTGCATATCTTTAATACTCTGCACTTCATCTTGGCTTAGAATTACAGGAGGTGGGAGAGCAGTCAAGGGGGTAGGGTCCAAAACTTTGTCCTTAGAAAAAGGGACTGATGAAACCTGTGAGAACTTGGGCTGTTCTTCCAACCTGTTCAATAGTTTCTTTGGCCCTTTTCTACCCTCCCAATGACTCTTGTGATCTGTTTCTGGAGGTTGTGAATTTCACCTTCGGGGTAGACTCTCCCATTGGGATTCTCGAGAGCTCAAGTCGATGCCTACAAGTCTGTTCGATTTATCCGTTGTAGGCTTGGCAATCTCCAGGAATTGCTGACCTTGAGCATCAGACACTATTCTGGAGGTGACTTTGGCTTTCTTGGCACGAGAAGGAGTGGTGCCCAACAAGGCTGCGACAGCATCAAAATTTGATCCCGAGCTTTGAGAGGAGAATTTTCTCTTCTTTTTGTCGACCAAAGGTTGCACCCACGCGAAAGAGGAAGAGGAATCAGCAGGAGGGGCAAGGGGACCAAGAGACAGGGAGCTCATGACGCTCAAGGTCTGTGCAGCTGTTGACTCGAGTTGAGATGTGAGCGGGGCACTGGAGGCAATTGTGGTAGAAGGATCTACAGCACTCTGGAAGCTCAGTGCTCTGGACTTCTTTATCTCTATCAGCTGGGTCTTCAGGAGCATTTGCAGGGGTTGGCATTTCGCTTTCTTCACTTTCACTAAGAACAATGATGTTCTCTGGCCCTATAGGCAAATTTGCCTATTTTTCCTGGAGATCTTCTTCCACAGGTTCTTTCTTTACTTCTTTGAGTTTCTTCTTATATACCTGGGTGGATGAGGAAGGAGTAGATTCTGCAGGTCCCTGAGTTGATGAGGCAGGAGGGGTCTTCACTGGTGTCTCAGACCTTGGAATAGATGCTTCTCTTCTTGGTGTTGAAGCGTCCTTAGAAGAGGATTCTCCTGAATGCCTCCTGAACTCTCGAATTCTCCTATCAAACCAGACCCTAGTCCTGACTAAAACTGGGGCAAGGATCTCAGCCAGGTCATCCCTCTCTTTCCTGTTCCAATCCACGTCCTCTAAAGGAGTGTGCTTAACCACATTTTCATACTCATACGAGTATAGATCAGAGTTGTCATCCTTTAGCCCTTCAGGAACTTGATATAGGCCGAGTTCTTCAATTAATTGCAAGGAGAATCTGCCATAGTGCCTCCTTCTAGCCTCAAAATCATCAGCACAATCAGCCCAATAGTCTTCTGTATCAGCTCTGTGATAATATACTATTTTGATGTTCTGCCCAATGAACCTCTTCAAGTCGAAGCAAGTCCTTGGCTTGAAGAAGTGAACCGTGATGGGAACCAGGGCTCTTTCTACATTCTGTGCATCTAGGGCTGTTTTGCAGGTATAATTTCCCAAAGAGATGGGAAAGTGTAAACCAGTGATCCTCTTATCCCTGCAGGTTCTGTGTAATTTGTCCAATTGCCTGCATATTTCTATCAAGGCCATCCTATCATTACAGAACATGGGCAGTCTTAGAGGGGTGCCCTCATAGCCGGCAAGCCTGATATAAGAGAATTTCTGAACTGGATGAAGTAAGCACCGTAGTGCGATATCAGAGTCATAGCTTCATCAGAGAATCTCCTGGCAGTATCGCCTTTGAGCAGCCTAACCACATACATGGTGAAAGCGTCGTTGACCCTTCTGAAGTTACGATTGCTAGTCTCCAGGGTGAACTGCGGGCAGTATGCATATATTGGATCATCTTTGTGTTCATCTATGTAAGAGAAACCAAACCACTGTCTTGATGCTACCAGAGTGTACATCAGGTATGAAGTCATATAGAACTTCTTTGTTTGCTGCACGTTGGACAGCTGCACTACCAAATTCATGCTAATGATCTCCGCCCAGTTGATATTATATGTTCCCTCGCATACCATGTTGATGAGCGGGCACATCCAGAAATAGAACTCATTGGTGGAGGGCAAGCCCATAACCCGAGCCAACAGAGTTATGAAATCAGACAACTCTTCATTAAAATCTACCCGCAAGAGGGTTTTGGTCAGACGAGAAGCTCCTTTCTTAGGGTTCTTCAGCTAGGACTTGGCAACCCGTGCTTTGTATTTTTCGCTGTCCTGATTGAACAGGGCCTGTGCTTGATCCCGGGAAACGACTATGGCATTATCCGTCTCTGGGATCCTCAGAGCAGTGCTAATGGTGGCAGCATCTAGTTTGGCAATGAGTTCCCGTGTATATTTGTCAATTCACTCGAGGCGGGGTCGAAGTGAGCTCCGCATGAAAGCACGGTATCAGCACACTGCACCGAGATCGGGAAACCTCTAAAGAAAGGCCAGGCCTGTCGTGAATCATTGCTGCCATTGGAGTAGGGTTTGTATCTGCAACCCTCACCCAAAAATCACCGAAGTCGAGATGTCGAGCTTCACTGTCTCCAATGTTGAGAACGGCAGACTCTAGTGGTGAAACTTGCTCCTGTCCCTGGAATTTGATCTTCATACTGATAGTAGTTGAGAGAGAATTGCAATCTAGACTTGGGAAGGAATTGTGCAAGAAATTAGTTTGCAGGGGTTCGAGCAAGGAAGCATTGTGAAAAATGTAAAAGGGGGTCTGCTCGTTATATAGCCGTTTTGGAGAGAGAAAGGAAATCAATGCGCATTAAATTCATATCTACCAATTTGAAAAGCAACATATTCGGGTAGAGCGGGAAAAACTAAGTATGAATGGCATTTGGTTCGCTTGGGACATGTGAGACGCGAATGCGTGAAACACGCGGCTCAGCCGATTCGGGCGAAGCAGGGAGAATACGCACAAATGCGTTTTGGGACATTTGGGACGAAAACGCGCGAAGTACGCGGTTCGGGCATTTCGGCCGAAAATGGGACAGAGCGCACTTTTGAAATTGGGACATTTGGGACAAGAAAGCGCGAAGTACGCGGTTCGGGTGTTTCGGGCGAAATTGGAACGACTTGCACTTTTTTGACTTGGGACATTTGGGTCAAAAAGTTCCGAAGTACGCGACTTGGTCAATTCGGGTGAAAACGTGACAGAAGGTCCGGAAGTGTTTGGGACATTTGGAACAGAAATGCGCGAAGTACGCGGCTCAGGCGTTTCGGGTGAAAATGCAACAAAGGGGCCCGTTTGAAACTGGGACATGCGGGACAAAAATACGTGAAGTACGCGAGAAACACACAAAATGACCCAGGAATGCAGATCTGTTACAATTTCTTGACTTCTAACATTTTCAAAGACGATAGAGAAGACATTCAAAACTCAAAAAAAAATTTGAAAATTTACTTTTAAGTGCGGGAAATTTTGAGTGGACAACAAGATCCAAGATGCGGGTTAATTTTTGAGCAACCAACAAAAACCACACAATTTTGGTGCGGTGGGCAAGTCTTTGGGTGAAAACCGGTTTTCGGTGCTCAAGGAAGTTTCATCATCACAAGTCATTCTTACATCCACACGGGTAACTCTCACCACTAGCTAGGATTATTTTCCTTTTCTAGGTCTAAGAACCCTACCGAATCTATCTTGTAAAACCGTCATTTGGCTTATTTTTTCTTATATTTGCGTGAGGGATGCGCCTTTGTATATTCCCATCGATGTTGGGGGCACCTTCATATTCCACTTTCTCATACATATACGTGTTACATTCTACCCTTTTTATATTCCCACATCACACCTCGGGAGCATCCACGCTTCTTTGTCTTTGTACATTGCTTTCGGAACATGACCTTAGAAAATAAAAAAACATTCAAAAAATGAGATACGCCAAAAATCTAAACATTAGAAAATATATCAATGTTGTCCCACAAAAACAAGGTAGTGATTTAATTTCTTTTAGTTGTCGGTTTGTATAGTTTTGGTTGTACATATCTTTTCATGTTGTTGTATGGTTTAAAGAATGGTTCATTTGCTTACCTTAGATTGAATCTTGTTTGGTTTAGTTGTGTGTTGCATTGAGTTCATTTTTAAACTTTCATACTTGTAAAATATTGTTGTGTTTTTCATCATCTATTGTGTGCATCTTTTAGGATTCATTTTACTTAGATTAAATGCCAATTTAATCTATTGTTGATTTGCATGAATTCATTGTTAGTTGCATATTGTCGTGTTATTTTGTATGTGTATATTTGTTTAGTTTTGTTAAATTTTGCTTGTGTGTTTGTTTACTACACATCTGTTTTTATCACATCTATCATCTATCATTCATCACATATAACATCATCTAATACATCATATGTAAAAAAATGCTAAGTTTTACATCATGCATGTATACTAAGCTAATCATCACATACCATATCATCAATGGGGGCAAGAGGGGTTATGCATAATCAAAAATCTATCCCCCCACACACATATCATCTAGTATCATCCCAAATGCTAGCATATAACCATAACATCTCATGTCTAAAGCATATGATATTATTTGAAGATATATCATCAATGTAAAAACATGTGGTACAACACCTCTATCTAAGCATGAAATATACATAGGAAATGAGAAATCATACATCATCATGATACACTCATACAACTATCAACATGGATCATCATCATAAGAGCATATAAAACATGACAAAACATAATAATAAACCATCGAATGTCCATATATACATGTATAAATGTCAGTCTCAAGATAAAATATACATCATCAATACAAATCTGCCATCTAAAGGGCATAAATCAAAATTGAGCCTTCATCAAGAGGCATAATCAAAACAATGGTACATCCAGTACATATATCGATCAAAATCAGCCTTCATAAGAGGCAAGTATGTATACATATATCTGTACAAAGGAGAATCAACCATGACTCTTGCCCTCTTCGAGGTTTCTTGGTCTATGTCCTGGGGATGAAAAAATGGTGGTTCGATGGATCGGCTCAGGTGTATCACCATGCTATCCGGTGAGCTATGTGATCGATCTAATGAGATCATCCCGACCTTCGTGATCTAGAGCATTTCTGCTCACATCTCACCGACCAAAGGGTACAACTCGCTACCCTATTGGAACTACTCGTAATAGGTGGCCTTGTAATACGAGGCCTCGCCACTAGCTCTCATAATATCTTGGATCATCTCTATGTCTCCAAAGGAGAGGTTGTCTATATAGTGACATCTCACTCACTGTCAATCTGCCCTTATCATCATGGGCCTTTTTGTAGTAGCGTCCTCCCAATATCTATCTACAAGTAATGATTTAGACCTAGGCTCTTACACGATCTCTCCGAATGATAAATCCATTTGCATGTGCCTAAGCCCGATCCCATTGTGTAGTGACACTTTGTACCTAATTATGTTCTTGATGTAAAAGGCTCAATATCTTAGCACCCTATGTTTTCAGTTTGCCTAATCTGTTGTTTTCATTCTACACCATCACCACCCTAATCAATCCGAGCCCTAGCCTTTGATCTCTCTCTGTTGTCAAATCATGTACATGTGCCCTAGCCTGGTCTCTCTCTCTGTTGCCACATATAGTTGCATGGCTATCATTTCTGTGAATCATTTGTTGTTAAAGTATAGCTAGCTATCCATCATCACCACCACCCCCGGCATATCCTTTCTCGTGGAAACACCTACTATAAAGGGGCATATATCCCCATTGGAATGCCTACTTGGAGGAAGCTCTATATATGGAGCCCTGTGTGCATGTCTTTATCGGGTATGTGCCCCTATCTCTCGTGGTTTTTGTAATAAAGGACCATGTCCCCTACCCCCATCATGACATTGGCCATCAAAAGGATCATCATCATTTTCATCGTCACCTCCACCCTCATCACCACTAGGAGGCCCCACTGGGGGTGCTCTCACTCCTACCTCATAGGCAACTCTAGGAATCATCAATCGATGAGGAATCACTCCATGGTACCATGGAGCATACTCTAGAGTACACCCCGGATCTCGACCTGTCTCAAAGGTACCCACATAATGGGCACCACCTATAACAAACCGATCAAGTGCTCGTCCCACGGTGATCTATGGCCCCATATCAAAATACTCTTTGGCCCTGCGAGCATACCACATGTCTAGCCGGGTACATCCTGTGTGATGCCAAACTATCTCTAACACCGATCCACCTTGTAAATCTCTCGCATATAGTTACGGCTGCCCAACATGAAGTGCTCAACTGTCATGTTGAGCTATAGGCCATCCTAAGGTCACTGAAAATGTCAGTATGGCCTCCATACTATTGTGGCATGTTGTAGCTTGTCTAGCTCACATTGGTAATGGTATGAATCTCCCATATGCACACCGCACATCATCTCCAATCAGAACCTAGCCCATAATAGAAGGCTCCTCCAGAGCTCAAACTCTCAGTACACTTGCAGGGTGACCAATAGCTATGTGGTCCCATGCCCAAATATGAAGAAGTATGGCAGGTCCTACCGTCTTCTAACAATAGTATGTAATCAAATGTAAATCCTAGTATAAGTGCACTAGTGTGCACTTTCCCTAGTAGTAGGTCTCATCATCAATCAATTCGCATATCACTCCAATGAGATCAAGTAGAAATGAATCTCCAATTTTTTTAGGGAGTAAAACTCCACTGAAAAAATCCATCAAATAAACCACAACCCAATCAATCTCGGGATCCTCTATACACCGCGACAATATAAGCTGTCATCTTGCGGTGTGGTATGGATGGGACACTGAATAGATCTAAGATGCACGATCAATATCCACTCATGGTGGAGTACTAAATCAGCTCACCCTAAACAGGGACCCGCATGATGTGCCATACGTCCTCTAATGTGATAGTGATCTTGCGGTAGGAAGCGAAAACACCGACTCTCGGTGCCACCTCTCGGCTAAGGTGTCGGTGGGCATGATCCGAGTAATATTTTGTATGTCAGCCATGTAGGCTAGCCTTGTGATGTATAAAATAATATCAAGGATCTTCCGATCCTCCTTATCAAATTTTTCCTCTATTGTTGCCAATCGGCCATATCTCTCTTGCGGGTGTGAAGGACGGGTAGTATTCGTTATGCACAAACAAGCGATACAAGTATTAGGGTTACATTTCTATCTACTTCTATCTAATTTTCTAGTAAATTCTTCTTTCATTCATCTAAGTATACTAATTTCATCTTTCTTCTATAACAACCTAGTCTATGTTTCATCTATACTCGGCTAATTGTTTGCAAGTGTAAGTTATGTACTTTCCACTGGTGCATACGTGCCTACTTCAACGCATGTGCACCTATCTCGGCATATACGCACCCAGGCGCATATGCACCTCCACTTCAACACCTACACCTCTACCATGACGCATACGCCCACCCCCTTTTTCTATCTAATTAGCATATCTACCTAGGATGCATACTTGTCCGATTCAACGCATGTGCTTGCCCTTCGATGCGCGCGTTCACGCACGTCCCCATTTTTCCTCCCGATGCATACGCATCCCATTTGAGTGGATATGCATGCGTGTACCCATTTTTGATAGGTATGTGTGTGCGTGCCCATAGTTTTGACGCATGCGCAGACACGCATATGTCAAAATTACCCTAATCTAGCCTTAAAAATGCCTAAAATCAATATTAAATGCAAAAATGACGAAGGTTAGGGCACTCATGTTGGGTCCATCTACCGGGTCTCGAAGGTACTCCCAGATGCGATCTATTCATCTCCTCCACTCGTAGCCTCAACATCTCACTCTGGGGCTCTCACACTCACTCGTAGTGAAAATTCGCAAGAGCTCGCTACTCTTAATGAACTCTGGTCATGATTGATTTACCCCACCCCCCAGTGTGGGTATATTAGGCTACTCTTGTGATTCCCCTGGGGCATGTTTTCTCCATCGTGATCACTCTAACACTTCTTCAGCTCACTGAAATGATTATTTTTATATTTAAATAATTATTTTTACTAATTTTCGCTACGCTGGAGCACTAAGTGTTGCTTAGCGGCCCATTCTTCACCCCGAGGCAATTTACAAATGTTCCAGGTGCTATTCTCTATCATTTTCTTCTATTTTACCCATCACGATAATTATTTTATTTAATAATTATGTAACATCCACTTTTTTCACTTCATATCTAGAAAAAAAAATTGTTTTACTTTATGCAGCTGATTTAAATACCCATATATTTAAATCTACATAAAACTTAATGTAATCCATTTCCAATAACTATCATGAACCATGTGCAGTTGTATGAGAGATTATTGAACCTACTCGTTCTCCCTCAATGCTCTGTACGAGCCCATACATCAAATGTATCCTTTGGTTCTCCTTTAACAAGGCATGATATATAAGTGAAGACTCCTAAGTGTCTACCTAGGTTCCACCTATGAATTCCACAGGCATCTAACTAGCTTAGATCATAGTGAAATCTTGACAGTGTAACTAGCAGCTTACACCACTTTGCGCAAAGTTTTTGAGTCATGTATGCCATGCTCAATTCCATGACGACACACTCGTCATTAGGAAATTTTTTTGTTTCACCCTAAACACTTATTCAATTATATGGATTCACAATGTAGATGTTGTAAACAACTACAAGTCTTGAACAAGGTACAAATCCAGATTAACCTACACGGAGACGTACCTCTATGTCATTCTATGATGCCTATGGGAAATTAAGTGTCTTCATAACAATTCACCTTGCTACTAGACCACTTCCCTTCTTATATCCATCATAAGATGATAGGAGGTCCAATATGCCTTTGTAACTCTATCAAGTTTTGTACTTAAAGCAAAACCATACTTCAATCCAGTCATTGATGAGAATACTGCGTTACCTGCTAAAGCAGTGATATCATAATGGTGACAATCGTCATCACGGGGATACGACTTTGTAGCATATGTAGTGAGTTTACCCGCCTAGAATATTGTATTGGTGCATGGTGTTTAATGTTTTCAAGTAATTATTAATCATTAAGAACATCTAGGCCTTACGACACCTTCTCCATGAATGGTTCGTACCTAAGGTCCAGTTTAAGTTGATCCCAGGACCTTTAATATTCAAACACTTAGTTACCTTACTAGATCTCATGCCCAAGATAACCAAAAATGGAAAATGGTACTATCCCAGTCTATGATCAGCATTACAGATTAAAATTTGTCCCAACTTAATCAACTAAGCCATGTTTTTCTTTATTTCATATTTTAGGGATATGTACTTACATAAAGCTAGGTATTTAGGTATGATTCATACTTTTTATCAAGTACCATAGACTATCGATGCCAATAACAATTATGCATAAGCACTTCACTTTTCTTAGTTGCAGCTTAATCAAGAGCGTTCATTTGTTTTTAATATATCCATCAAGAAAGATACATCTGGAGTATCTATTATGATAGGTTGGATGAACTACTTTCCCTTTCATCCTCTCCTGTCATATCCTTTTACATAAGGTCTTTGACTCCTTTAATAATGATTACTTACTAATCCTCATTAGAGATAATAACAGAGTTGACTAGGGTTAGGGTTCAAATACTATGTTCTTTCCAACTTAGTAAGCATGTTCCCATTTTACTTCCATTGTAACCGGATATCATACTTATATGCTCATAATGACACATTATGGAATAGCCCCTTTTTAAATACATTTTCATCTCCTAGAACAAATTATCTCATAACACGAATTATCACAATTCTACAATTCCCAAATAGTGAAACCATTCTTATTATATCTTCATGCCATATTACCATAAGCTCTTCCTATTAATGCTTATGTGTATTGTCCTTGTAAGGGACTTAGTATTGCTTTCACAAGAATTCATTATTACATTCTTATATCTTTTGATCTGATTTAGAATCACCTAAGTTTATAAATCAGCTATAGCATGAATATACCCGCTTATCATAACCTTACTATGGTTCCATGATCATCTAGCTACTTTCTTAGTAGCGGCCATTTAAGATAGTCAATCTTATTACTAGGAACTTCTCACTGGTTAAGTACACCCTATTCAAAACCTTTGGAGAACTTAACACAATTATACTAGTAGGTTGATATAATGCATTTTATAATGAGGCAGTTACCCACTGGTAACCTTAACTATTTCCAAGTATGCTTAACATATGGTTCATTAGAACATAATATTCTTAAGCAACATTCCACTCATAGTTCATTATCTTTTTCTTAGCATCCACACGTAAGTTTTGTGTAGCACTTACTATTTGTTTTATAATATTGCTTAGTACATTAGTAACTTAGACACTACTGTCTATCTGTATTAATTGCAGATCTAAAATCCATCATTGAAAATTAATCACCTTAAAACCAAGGCATTGCAACAAGAAATCTGACCTTAACTCCTTCAAGGAATATGTACAATTCATGATTATAAGCATGACCAAAATCTTTCATTTCAATGAATAAAATAGTTACATTAAATAACAAGGCCTTTCTCATTTTCAAGGAGAAGTATTTCATTTAAGAACATTCAAAATTAGTCATATCTTCATACTTTCCTTGATCAAAAGAATATACAAAACTAAATACTTCACCCTCCTTTCTTGGCGTTTATCTGCAAAATTGTTAGCACAAGTCAGTTCACATGAACTGAGCATGATAAGCACCAACTCATCATAATGACATGCTTTACTTAGTTATTTCATAAAAATAACTCTTATTATTTTTATGAGTCAATATTACAGATCTTAAAATGGTAAATAATTCTTTCTATAACATGTCAAGAGCAAGCAATATAATAAGCCATGAAAGGAATCAATCTCATACTTAAATTTCAATACAACTTATTTTGTCACTAAAATCAATCACTTAAGTTCTAAGATACACATAAGAACCATAAGTACTCAATAGATTAAAATACAAGAGTAACATGATTTCCATCGTGCAATCCATACTTGCATGCCTAAAATCATTTATTCAACCATTAAGTAATCATAAATATAACAAGTATCATAGATAAACAATATCTCAAGTCTTACTCAACAGAACCAACAAAGGATTTCATCTATCCCCTAAGGTCAACTAAGGTCCAAGCAACAATGCCAAGACTTCAAGAGTTTTTAATTAAAAGAAGATGATCATTGCTTACCTACAGGTTGATAAGAAATCATAGCATCATGCATGAAAACGAACAAATTAAATTCCAACCACAAATTTCATAGCCAACACTTACCTCAACATAAATAATTTAATGGAACATTCCAAGTTTATGTAAAATAACATAATTCCATACCTCTGTATTGTTTTCAACATATCAAGATCTGATAAACACTATAAGCATTTAACAGCCTATAAGAGAGCAGTAACTGGTGTTGTCGAGATAACACAATTGTTACTTAACTCACATAGCTCATCCGGACATTCAATATCCTAAGATTTTTCTCATAAAAATTCAAAACAACACAACTCGTATTTCCTTGGTAAATCAGAGACTCCATTTAGATTATAAAAACAATCTACTAACCCATTCCACTAAATGAGGTTGGATCATACCAAACTATATTCATGACACAATCTAATGAAATCTAAAAGGAACTTTCTAGATGTCATGAGAACACAATAATCACTAAGTGAAATGGAATACTAGTTTCCAAGAGAGAAAGAGTCACTTCTGGGTGAACTAGAATACCACACAATACAACTCAGAAACATAACACTTGCAAGGATCTAACACATTCATATGGACTTAGTTAGATGACGAAACCAGATAACACATCACATAAGTGTAGGAGTATATAGCTTACCCCTTTTGTCCCAAAATGGGTTACAACACAACTTGAAGCCAAGAGGCTTACTATCTTGGTCAACTTTAATACCCCGCCATTCTCAAAGACTCAATTCAACATTTGAAAC